>QGSO01000147.1:1935973-1965973 GCA_011037825.1 Carya cathayensis
AGGTTAATACTTGTACTTTTGGAGTTGTATCTCAAGTATTCTTTTGATCACAACCATTTTAGACTAGTGTGGTGATCACGGCTTTTTAGTATGCCTTTATGTATGAAATATGTTTCAAGTATTTGGGATATTTTTAGTTTGGTGCATAGTATTGCTAAAGAAAAAAAATTATCCGCTGCGAATATTGCATAATGCTAGATGCATGTTAGGAACATTGCATCTTATATGTCATGAACGGGGGCAGGTAACCTTGTGTTGCATGTCTCGACATTTCAAATGTCCGTTCAATCCCAAGCGGAATTTGGGGGCGTCACATTAACAGTATATAAAGCCAAGCCCGACGGTTTCCAGGCCATTTCTCGCACTAAAAACTCTCTCTCTCTCTTCCTCTCCGCCACGCACGCCACTGTAGCCGCCGTCAAACGCCACCGCAACCGTCACTAAAAGGTAATATGCCCTCCCCTCTACTATTTATTTCCAATTTAATTGGTGGGGTTTTAAAAATTTGAAACCCACCGTAGGCCAGTTATAAACGTTGAATTTCCGGCCACCATTCGTTATAAATTGATAAAATAGTACCGTAGAAACATTCCCCATTGCATTTAGATGATTATTATGGTTGTTTTTTGCTTCGAAACATGCATTTCGAAGCTTTCAGTAATGGCTGAGTCGAGTCAGCGATTTGAATTCGTAATGTTTGGACGTTACAACCAAACGTCCGAACGTGTGACCTTATGGATTCCTTACGTTCGCACATTAAATTGTAACGTGTGAACGTAAATTCTGACATTCAAACGTTTTTATCCAACGTTTTAAGAGTACGTTGGATAAAACATTCGAACGTAAACCGTTGGTCTTCTTCAGCTATGAGGAACGTCTGAACGTATGACGGTTCAATTTCATTACGTCCAAACGTTTAGTTTTAACGTTCGGACGTAATGAACTAATTCATAGCCTTTTTATCGAACGTTTAAATTAAACGTTGGATAAAACGTCCAAACGTTAATACAATGTTTGAATGTATTTGAGGACGTTTGGATCTGTTTTATGTTCGAATGTTTATTCCAATACATTCGAACGTATATCCAAATATAATTTACGTGCAAATTTATATTCGGACATAAATTCCTTCATGTAGTTTTGCTTTAATCGTTCGCATGTTAATGGTTTATGTTGGAATTTTACAATTTACGTTCGAACGTCAAATCTTTGTACATTCAGACGTTAACTCTTTAATTGTAACGTGCGAACGTTAATTCTCTAACGATCAAACGTTGTTCTATTAAAATTTTTTTATATTATTTCTTCTTATTATTATTATTTTAGATATTGAAAAAGTGAAATTATTTAAAAATTTTACTGTCAAAATTATGTAAATTTATAATGATGATATTTTAATTTTCTGTATAATCCATATATGTCGTAATATGTATGTATCTGTCATTCTAATCATTTTTTTAAATATTATAACTTATATTGTTTTTTAATTTTTAGGATATGGCTCAGTATATGACGACCAGGAAGCGAGGGAGAGATGGAGGCAATCCGGACATTGCTCGACTAGGGGCACGAACTGTTATGGGAGAACGAGAAATCCTTATTAATGAGTTCGATGAGCTCAGCTGGGAGCGGAAGACGCTGAGAGACGTCTTTGTCACCAGAGGCTGGGGCCCATTATGCACATTGAGCGGAAAGATTTACCCCTCAATAGTTCGAGAGTTTTACATTGGGATGGCCACCATGCCTAACGATGCATCATCTCATACCCTCACTGTATGTGGTGTACAGTTTCAGTTCTCGGCGGATGTTATCGCCGAGTTACTCCAGATTCCACATATACTACTTGAGTCGACAGCTGCTCAAGCTGGTGAGACAGCAGCTGCATTTCCTCCGGGCACATTCGAGGCAGATCCAGCCACTTCTGCATCATCTTCGGGCCCTGTTGAGTTGATGCCCAGTCATGAAGAAGATCGACCTGAGGGCGATCCTATTGCTACTGAAGTTGGTGATGATGAGTGGGATTAGGATTTCTACATCCTCACTGGAAAAGATCGCACGAAACTCGATAGGCCGAACTCCTTCAGCCAGAATCAGCTGCTGCCTTTCTTTCGCATGTTGCAAATTTTTGTTGCAACAAATCTAGACCCTGTGGCACATAAGAGCACATTCAGTCAGGCTCGTGCATAGTTCCTGATTCGCTTGGCATGTGGTGAGCCCATTGACTTGCCCCTCGTTATATTTGAGGGGATCCATTACGAGGCCAGCATCGTTACAACGGATAATCTCCCGTACGGAGTCATCATCAGGCGGAGGAGATGATGCTAAACCAGATGAGCCCCATTAACATGACCACACACCGTTGGAGCATTGGACAGGGGAGAGGCTCAGCTCAGCGTCAGTCTGGTCCTACACTAGATCTTGTTCCCCTGACTGAGTCTGGGGCCGATGTTGCTCGCCCGTCTGCGAGTACTAGTCAGTAGCCAGCAACTACATCTGCGGGGGATGTTCGACTTGCTTGGGTTGATGCAGTGATGACAGATATGCAGGCGCATATAGATTAGGTTGTCACACATCTTGCACATCATGTAGATGTGCTAAACAATAAGGTTGAGAGATTGATTGAGGAGTTTCGATCTTTTGTAAACCAGCACTTCTGAATGTCATTTGTAAAAATTAATCATATTTTGTTTTTTATTTTCGACATATGTAATGGACACAGATATTTAATGTATGTATTGTAGCTTAATTTCTACTCTTAATTTTCTTTAATATAACGTTACTCAACCTTACTATTAAACAAATATATATTATGGTTAATTTATGCAAATTAACATATAACGTTCAAACCTCATAACCTTAACGTTTGAACTTTGGGGCTAATAATTTTAATGTTCACACGTAAGTAGATAAAATGTTCGAACGTTCGTGCTAAAATTTTTACGTTTGCACGTAAATATCCATAAAGTTCGAATGTTATTGTGATGTGCGAACAAATTAAGCGAAACGTCCGAACGTTAAAAAATTCTTGCCTAACATTTAGTGACAATTCCCACAAACCGTCACAGAAAATAAGTTTTAGTCACAGTTTAAAAACCATCACTATTTCTAATCTGTCACTAAAAGCCATATTTGTTGTAGTGCCACCAAACTTATATAGATCTTGACTTGTCTGAAGTTGCAAATTTGTATGGGTTTAAATTCTCAATTTTTTGTTAATTGTGGTTTGACATGTAACCAAGTAAGACCAAATTTACTATCATATATATATGTATATATAATATATATATTTGTCAGAAACTAGTATCTATTACGTTTCATAATTATATTTATTAATATGTTTTTTCTCATTACATATTTTTACAAAAAAAATTATTTAAGAATATTTCTCTATTTTTGCAACTAGGCACATGTGCAATGCACGTGTGTGGCATTACTAGTCGTATATATATATTATATAAACATAAATAATATTTAATATAATAATTAGTAATATATATTATTTATATATAATATTATCCCTATGATTTAAGTCAATACACGTGATTACGTTTGAATTTTCCACTTAAACGTTCGGACGTTTACATCATACATTTGAAATATTAAATTTTACATTCGAATGTTACGTGTATAAAGGCAATGCCAACATCGCATTTCTCATTTCTCCACGTTCAATTTTTGTCGCCTCCACCGTCCTCCTCTGTCACCGCCGCCTTTAAAGACTACCACAGTCATCACAAAGGAGATAGGCTCTTCTCTTTAACTCGTTTGAAGTGTAAAACAAGTAGTTTTAGGGGACTTTTGGTTCCCATTAGTATCCAGAATTTCAACTTAATTTTCCGGCCACCATAGGTTGTTAAAGGCCTAATGGCCACCATATTTTCCTTTCTTGAAGTCTATACTTCATTTCTACGGTGGCTTTTGGCCAAATATTGTGTATTTTGACATTTCAGGAATGGCTGAGTCGACTCAGCCATTTCTATATCGTAATGTTCGAACAGTATACAGGAACGTTTGAACGTTAACGACTGTTGAGTTTCAAAACGTCTTTGATGTTTGAACATCGAATTTATATACGTTCGAACGTAACACCTTTCACATTCCAAAGCACAATAAACATTCGAACGTTTCCATACCACAGTCGAACATTACTATCACGTTCGAACGTGGTATAATATATTCGAACGTTAACCTTTGAGTTCCAAATGATTCACTTACGTCCAAACGTTTAAGTGGGAATTGTTCGAACGTAACATTTCCCCTGTTTGCACATGCATCAATTCTCATCATGTTCGAATGTTTAAACGAAAACACGTTCAAACATTTGATAGTCAACCTCGAATGCATAGTATTATACATTCAAATTTTATTGCTAACGTTCGAACGTTTATGTCTAAATGTTTGAACGTTAGCATTAACAGTTTTAATTTTATTACAAAATATTTATAACTATGGCTCTAATGTTTTGTTCTTATTAATCTGGGATATGGCTCATCTATTGAAAACAAGGAAATGGAGCCAGGAGGGAGCCAACTCTGACACTGCTCTGCTCGGGGCCTGAACAATCATGGCCGAATGAGAAGTATAATCAACTAGTTCAATGAGCTAACCTGGGAGCAGAAGATGCTGAGAAACGTCTTCGTGACGAGAGGATGGGTCTCGATGTGCTTGCTGAGGGGGAAGATTTACCACTCAATGGTTCGGGAGTTTTATATGGAGATGTGTTGCATGCCTCAAGACGCATCCTTCCACACCGTGACTATAGGTGGTGTACGGTTCGAGGTCTCGACGGATGTTATCACCGACCTACTTGGGATCCGTTGGGTTTCCGAGATGGGTGAGATTATACCAGTTGCTCAAGTTGGAGACACAACAGCTCCTCAACACGAGGACACAAGACTTGGAGCAGCTGCATATGCAGGCTGCATGGATGCAGGCATATTTGTATCATCTGGATGAGCCTGATATTGGTGATCAAGATGAGGACTTCTACATCCTTACTGACAGAGATCGGGAGCAGCTGAAGAAGAAGAACTCATTCAACCAAAATCAGTTGATGCCTTTCTTCTGCATGTTGCAACTTATTATTGTAAACAATCTAGATCTTGTGGCGCATAAGACCATGTTTAGCAGGGCTCGTACTCAATTCTTGATATGAGTGGCACGTGGAGAGCCGATCGACTTGCCATGGAGGATTTTTGAGAGGATCTATTACGAGGTGAGTATCGCCTCGATGAACAACCTCTCATACAGAGTCATCTTGAGTTGACTATTACTGGCCTAGAACATGCCACTCTGGGCAAAGGAGTGGGTGATAGACCAGAAGATCCCTGGACATGGCCACACGTTGTTGGAGCATTGGATAGGGGAGGGGTATGCTCGACATTAGCGTGGCCCTATACCAGATCTTGTACCACCGACCTAGTTTGGGCTCGATGTTGCTCCCAAAATTGGGAGTACTAGTCAGCAGCAGATGGGTGCATCTGCGGGAGATGTATGGCAAGCTGGGTTGATGCAGTGATCTCGGAGATGACGACCCATATTGACCAACAGATCGATAGGCAGATCACGCATGTAGAGCAGAGAGTCACACAGATTGCCCATCGTGTCGCTGTCCTAAATCAGAAGGTCAAGACACTGACAAAGGAGTTTCATACATTTGTGAACAACATGACCTTCTGAGTGTTGTTTAAAAAATGTTATTATCTTTTGTATTTTGTTTACAAAATATTTATTGTTAATATTATTTAATGTATCTATTGTTTTGAATTTCAATTCTCAATTTTCTTTCATGTTAGCTTATCCAACTTTAATATTAAATTATTGTACTTTAAATTTTAATCCTTTTAAATTTATAATAATTGTTCGCAAAATATGCATTAGCAAATTTAAAAACTATATGAAATTTAAATTATAGTCATATTTACCAAATACTCTATCCAACATTCGAACGTCACTCACTAGTGTTTGACCATTGGCGTAAAAAAATATTACATTTGCATGTAAATATCTTTAATATTTGAACATCAAATATGAAGTTCGAACATAAATTTGCCTACATTCGAACGTCAGTCGAATTCTCATATGAATTTAGTGACTGTTTGTATAAATCATCACAAAAACTGATTTTTTGTGACGGTTTAGGCACTGTCACCAATTCCAAAGCATCACTAAATGACATTTTTGTTGTAGTCTCTCTCTCTCTCTCTCTCTCTCTCTCTCTCTATTCATTCATTTATTAATTATTTCATGCCTGAACATGAAGAGCACCAATTGACACCCGAATCATCACCATGCGATGGGGATGATTCTTTCCTCCATTTTGGCTTCTTGTACGAATTTATGCATTAACAGTTGTTGACGTTTGCGCAATCGACTTATTATCTACATTCGAAATGGAAGAAGGTTGATTACTTGGTCCTCGAGATTGACTCCAAATTAACAAGTAAGATCCTTCAATCTTAATTTGTTATTTTTCTTTTCCTTTTGTTAATCTTGTTTAAAAGAAAAAGGAAAAAAGAGAGGTAAACTGGTGGAGTATGCATGCCATGCACAACAGATGTAAGGGTGCACATCGGCATGCACCCACTTGTTTCCTATTCAAGGCTTGTTGCCAACCACCTCCATGTATGGCGCAGCCCAGTCCATCCACCCAGATGGATAGCAAAACAAAACTGACAAGAGCCTTATCACCAGTTCGTTGCCACTGGAAGTGTCCCAGAAGCTTGCGAGAAAGCAATCGGCCACCAGCTACCCATAGCCCAGAAGGGCACTAGTGGCTACAACTGGACCCGTAAGTGTTTTTTGTCATCATCATGGTGGTCCTTGTCCCATGAAAGCTTTGTTCCCAATCATTTCTAGAGCCATTGACAATTAGCATCATGCAGAGGGGGAAGCAAGTTGAAGGCCAACAGGCATACCACCCACCAACCATGTACGTTCTCGTCACAATGCAAGGGAATTAGCAAGCATGACTCCTAGCCTGCATGACTTTTCTATAGCTACCACAATTGCCTTCATCCTTGGCAAACTCAAAAACCATCACCCCCATGGCAAGTAACAACTGTAGAAGCAAGCAAACATGGGGCTCTTCCATGGTCGAGTGGAGCTGCAGCACCACACCAAGTTATGGCGACCAACATGCACAACCTTGCCACCCTCATGCTTAGCAACGACTCACCAAACTCACCCCATGCAGCGCCTTGTCAAGTTATCATGACCAATGTGCACCTTATGGCAGGCAAAGACTCACAAGCACCTTGCCACCCACACACTAAGCCTGAGGTCACCAGCTGCCACCCGATAAGGCAGGGTCACTGGGAAGCATGCGACGCAAGGAGGCCACTTGCATATGTACATCAATGACATTGGAAGGAAGCCAGTGGGCAAGGAACCTTGATCACCGATAGTTTCTATTGTCAACGACACATTCATCATGCCAGAAAATTACCATCTAATGAGCATGGCTGAACTTCACCTCGTGGTGGGCATTGGGGCACACGACAAATGTAGAAAGCTAGCGAGTAAATTGCTCGACTACTATATACTCACAGGTAGCACTTAGGAGGAGCAGCTACCCACTAATGATGTACGGCAGGCAACAATCCCATGGCGAGCAACTAGACCAAGGAGTCTATGGCGAGCATCTATGGTTCTGCCACTACCTGTGATGATACGTGGCCACTGCTTTTAAGTCCCCATAGTAGATCCTCTCCACCACTACAAGTCCCTTCTGGCCATGAAGTTCACCCACGTGCAACACTTCCCATGCACAACCCCTGCTCTTTGCAGCTAGTCCTGCACCACAGCCACTAGATGCACCATAGGAAATGATTGACAAACAAACTAGTTTGGTTCCAATACCACCCTCCTCCTTAGTAGTAGCGACACCAGGTCATGCCAAAGAGAAAGGAAACAAACTCCCCTCTAAGTTGCCACCAATGAAGACAAACCACCAGGATGCACATGACATGAGCCACCACGCAATTTATAGCACTGCACCAAGTTCAGTCGCAACATCTTCTCCATGTCACCTCAAATATATATCTCAAATTTTCGAAGGCATTTACACTAGTAAGCACTAGAAAAACTCTAAGCCAGTACCTATTCAAGTTTGAATGAAGACCATGTTGTGTAGAGAGCAGTACATGGTGGGTAGGAATATTTTGCCACTTGCCACAGTATTCACCGCTTTCCTAAGCACGGGAGATTGCCACACTCAACTCCACCATGAGCAATGTGTTTGTGCATAAGCCCCAAGGAGTCCTGATTCAAACAAGCAAAAAAAAAAAAATTACTCAAACAATCTCAGTCAAGAAGGGATTAAAAACAACTGCTAAATGGCTCTTGTTTGTCTCTCTCAAACTTGTTATTTGAATTTTATTTTTACTAACAAACTTGCTTTTTGGAATTTCTCCACAGAACTCCTTGAGGTTTGATGAGAATCCCAATGGCTACATGCCTTGGAAATATACTTCATTGGAAATCACCCATGTAGTGTGGAACACGGCCTACGAAGCCCTTCTCGGGTACCGCACAGGCATCTTAATTTGTTATCATCAACATAAACCATTCAGTATCATAAGCACCCTAGATCTTCATCATTTCCAAAGTATGGTTGCCTACAGACCTCACTTGTGTGCCTCAAGCCTTCACCGTACTCTAGCGAAATGGCTCAAGTTTACAAATCTCAAACTTGAGATTTGTATTACACTAGCCTATTTGGTTTTTGGTGAAAAACCCTCAAGGCAGTCAAGCTCCATCTCTTACCATAGCAGCGTGATTGAGCTCTGCCTCCCGCTAGGGCAATGCGATCAAGCTCTATCTCTTGCCATAGCAAAGCAGTTGAGCCCTACTTCTTGCAATAGCAACACGATTGGCCCTGCCCCCAGTAACAGTAGCTCAATTGAGCTCCATCTCCCATCGGAGCAGCACAGTTGAGCTCCATCTCCTACAGGAGCAGATTGGTCAAGTCCATCTTTCGTTTATTTTGGTCGAGTGCTCCAAGCTAACACTCACACGATACAGCCCCAATACCATGCAACCGAGCACCATAGAGTAACTCCACATAAAATCTGAGTGTCTCTACTCACCTCTTCTCGCCCCTATGCGCGGTCCAGCATATCTACTGCCTAAACATAAAATTTGAGTGCCTTTACTCATTCCTAAAGAACAAACGAGGAAACAACTTCCTATGACATTTCCCTCCTCGCCACTTAATGTAGCTGAGCGCATGCCTTGCCTCACATCAGAGCCAAGTCTTCTCACACTCACACTTAGACTTGCACAAAAGGTCTTCTCCAGCTAATGTCGAGTGTTGATACTCGTGCCAAGACTGCCACTATCGGGTTACCTCCTAGAATAAGCCTCCAAGCTCCAAAAATGCCTCGTGCAGGTTACCATCAAGAACGAGTCAACAAGTTTGACAACTACTTGGGTTGGATCTAAGGGGTCAACGAGTTCCTTGACCACTTAGCATTGGTTAAAACATATAAACCCTGATCTTAACACCAAAATGGAAACATCAATAGAAAATCGCATCAACGGGCAAAAATCCACTACAATCAATAATAACAAAAATGATTGCAGAAATAAACACTATTTGCTAAGTATAAGCGGTCACATGCAACCATCTGAACATTCTATGATTAGGCAAACATTTGTACAAACAAACTTCCTAGAGGCCCATCCTCGAAGGCCCTTACTACAAATTTCATTGGTCTTCTTGAGCTCCATGCTCGGAGATATACGTTACTTTGCATGAACAACTAAAAACCAGGGACTGGTTTCCAAATTTTATTTTCAAGAGTTTTCTACAAACTATCTCTATCATGGTTGACTTGAAAATTCTCAAAGCCTTCTTGTTGACCAAATCGACCTTAAGAGTTGCGGGCATCTGTTAGGGATAAAGTTGATTGGGTCTAACCCATAAAAGATCTATCACTAATAATAAGGGAAAAAATAAAGCCAAGAGATAAGGTTAAGAAGAGATAAAGCAAGTTGACTCAGACTCCTAAAAATAAGTGTTTCATAAATCAAGTAGGACTCAATCACTCAAAGGAAGGAAATGATACTACATAAGGAGGAGATCTCCACAAATCTATACAGGCACTCTACGACTTCTCTACAGATGGACTCCACTACGCACAATGACTCTAAAGGATCTTCTCTCAAGGGAAGCATCATCTTTGACATCCCGGAATCCTAAATTCCTCTATTGTATTGAGAGATATGTAAAGTCATTAGAGATATGTAAAATCACATATCATAGTAGAATTTGCCCCCAAAAAACCCGTGGATGTAGGCATTACACTGAATCATGTAAATCTTCGTGTATCTCTTTATTATTTATTTATTTATTATTTTTTTATGGATGAATGCAAAGAACACTATATCGACACTCAAATTGTTATCGTTGGCCAGAAATGATTCTTTCCTCCATTTTGGCTTGTTGTGCAAATTTATGCGCATATATATATATATAATTGTGTACGATGTCCTTTTCTTCCCAGTTTTGCTGCTCTCAATGATTGATCAAGTGGGCTCAAATATGTCCATGATAGGATCTAATTTTGCTACGTGAAATGGGTGTCCCAAACGAGTAAAATCAATGACGGGGGGAATACCTTTTACAAATAATGAAACTTGAGGGTTACAGGGATAAAAGACCAAAACCAAGTTTCTAAAATAGTATAAAGACTTTATATAAAGATTACAAGAAGATTAAGAAAAACCTAAAAAATTTAGTGTCTAATAGTAGGAAGACCTGCATGATCCAGAGAGTACAAAGCAATCATATGTTTAGGGAGTTGAAAGAGAGATGAAAAACTTGTTGTATGTCCCACAACACCGTAATTTGCTAGACTGTCTACTAGTACATTACCTTTTTTGTAAACATGATTAATACTTATTAAAATTAACAACCCAGTATGAGCATCAAGTGTTCGATAGAATGCTTAAAGGAATAAACCAATTTTCATTGCTCTATTGTTTTGTACAAATTTCAGTGCCCTTTACATTGCTTATATAGAGAAAGTAATGATTAACGGTTTTACATGATTGTAGGATCAATTGAAACCTACCCTACCAAAAAGTAATTTCTATTTTTAGAAGATTCTTCATTCTTCTGCTGTACTATCCTTGCATTTGTCGTGTGTGCTGCTGACTGGATTAGTGCCTCTGCTTTGCAAGCTGTTATGCCTCCTTTTGCTTGTGTGGTTGTTGACTCATTTGGTCCATTCTTTTCCTTAATATGCCCCCGCGATGCAAGTGTCATCAGAGAGATGGCAAGGCTTGATTGGAGTTAGAGAAACTAAGTTGTTGACAGTGGTTTGGTGAGGATATCGGCCATTTGGTCTTTGCTAGATAGAAATGATACATTAAGAGTTTTGGCAACTACTCTATCCCTTACAAAGTAATAATCTAATTCCACATGCTTGGTGCGTGCATGTAAGACCGGATTTATAGAAAGATAGGTGACTTCTAAATTGTCACACCACAATGTTGGTGGATCAGCTAAATACATTCCAAGTTCTATCAACAAGGACTGAATCCTTAGGAATTCACAGGTTGTATTTACAACCACTTTATACTCAGCCTTTGTGGAGAAACGAGCAATTGTTGGTTGCTTTTTGGAACCCCAAGACACAAGATGGGATCCAGCAAATACACAAAAACCTACTATTGATTTTCTGTTGATCATTAGGGCAACCCACCCAATCCGGATCCGAAAAGGCCAAAATAATAAGTTTAGAACATTTAGAGATGAATGTCAAAATTATTCTTGTTTGTGCAGGTTGTTTCTTGCAGGTTGTGGCTCTGCATCCTTTTTAATGTTTAGTGCTTTGTGGTTGTGCTTTCTTTATGGTTTTTTTTAGGCTTGAGTTTTGGTTTTTTTTGTAACCCTCAGGCCAAGGGTTGTAACCACGGTATTCCTCCGCCACAAGTGAGGGCTTATTAATAAACTTGGAACGGGGCTGCTACGTGGGCGGCTACCGGCTCTTCTAAAAAAAAAAAAAAAAAAAGAAGTGAGTTTCCAATACCTAGAGATGCGTTTGACAGCTTGCCAATGGGGGATTTTAGGATTATGCATGTATTGACATACTTTATTAACAGGAAATGATATGTCAAGACGAGTAAAAGATAGATACTGCAAACTACCAACAACACTGCGATACAAGTGAAGATCTTCAAAGGTATTTCCATCTAATGCCATTTAATGGAAGAAGCCATTGGGTGGAAACAGATTTGGCGTTATCATATTGGTTCATTCTTGTTCTTAACAATACTGAAGGGAAAATCATTCTTGAAATATAAAATATCATGCCAAATGTCTAAGTAAATCGAGGGGGAGAATTAAAATAACATCTACTTGCAATCAGTATCTTTAATTGCGTCTACTACCCTTGCTTGTAGCCTCCAAAATGCATTTTGACAATATAACTAAATGGTTGCAAAGTTGGATCAGATTAATTATGCATATGATCCAACCCAAAATATTAAGGTAATTCTCTTAACACGCGGAAAATTAGGTGTTTAATTGGATATAGAGTTTTTATTTAGGATTAAAAAACCAAAAACAAAAGAAAAATTAAGGGTTGTTTTGTTATGATCTCCCAAGTAGAACAAAACATGCCAATCCTAAATTGGTGGTCATGTAGTACTGTAATGTGATATATAATTGTTTCCTCTTCTACTTTTTTATTTTTTATGAGCTATTAATGTTGTTAGACATGGACCATTCTATATGTATGTAATTGTGTATAATGCTGGTTTTTTTTTTGGGTGGCATCTGAAAATCTTTGTCTTCATTTTTCGCATACAAACATCACAGGAAAATCCTATATATATATGATGGGACTATGAAATCTGTATCGTCGAAACAGTGAAGATTCCATTACTTTCTAGTGGTCGTTACGTAACCTCAGCTAGCCCCCATCCAGCCCCACATATATACTTGTGTCTTCCTTTTTGTTATACGTACGTCTCGTTTTTCATGAACCATCCTTTTCTCACATGCATATGCAGGTTGTTTGACATAGACCATCTATATATAAACATTATTGGGTATAATGCCTTTCTTTTTCTTTTCCTTTTTTTTTTTTTTTTTTGGCAATGGAAAATCTATATACATGTTTTCTTCATTATTAAAACACAGGAATGTCACAAGATCAAACGCAAAATGAAGTAACTATAATATCCGTTACAACTAATTATGTCTCAAAAAAATGAAGGATTGATCAATGAGGCGAAGCAGATCCGAAAATGATAGTGGGCACGGGTGCATGGAATAAGAAATTCAAGTTGGGGAGTAAATTAAATTATAAAAATAATTTTCTTGGGGGCCAAAATTTATTATAATGTTATAAAACTAAAGAGAAGTGAGAAAATTGAGAGATTGAAACATACTTGGCTCTTCAGGAGTTTAATATCATTCACTATTTTTTAAACAATAATAATTCGATCAAACACGATTTCTATATGTTCGAATTGAAAACATCTGTTCGAACGGATAGTTCAATATTAATTAATTGTTGTTCGAATGGTGTATGGTACATTCAAATGATGGCATATTCGTTCGAACAAGATTTTATCTATTTGAATGTTCCAATTGATGTCTGTTCGAAAAAGAAGTTAATCTGTTTGAATAGAATTGACGTGGCTCAACCCAGTGGAATGATTTTGGTTGGTGGTTCGAATGGAATCTAAAATTCATTCGAATAACCAATAAATTGTAATGTACCGTTCAAAATGGGTATGTTACGTTCAAATAGTACTCATATTACAATAAACTGTAAATTCAAAAATGAAACAAATATTAAAATATTATAATTAAAATATCCCATTTGTTCAAATGTTGTATCAAATCAGAATAAAATAAAATAAAAAAAACAAGTAAAGAAAATAAGTTTTAGAATGGTGGTCGCATTGAGTTTTGAGAAATCATTAACTGCCACTGTTCGAACATTTTTTGAGATTGAATCTCCAGCTTATTTTTCATATTTTGTTTTATCTATATCTAGTGCCTGATTTAATTGAGTCTGCAACTCTCTTTGCTTGGACCTTGAATGTTCAATTTCTAGCCTTCCTTCCTTTAATTTCCAAGAGTTGTTATTTGATTGACTTGAGAAAAGGATGATGATGTTTAGGATGTTGAGGGAGGTTCCGGTAAACAAGGAATTTGATCTCTCTCCACAAGGACTGGAATGGGCTCTATTATCAACGACAGGACTCTATTCTTTGCTCTAATGTCCGGTGCTCCATGCCCATCCCCATACTGGTACGTGCATTTGGCAATCCGAGCAAGGTTGATTGCTGTTTCCACCAACGATTCTCCAAACAAACAATTAACTACTCTTGCTTTGTTCAATTTTTTCCAAGTTGTCTCAGCCATGTTGCTGAGGTGTTTACGAGCATGTTCCTCAGAAAGACTAGTTCCTCGCATGTAACAATGGATTGAATTTGCAGTTTCGCCTCTCTCTAACTCTGCCTGCATTGTTAAATAAATGACTAAAATTGTTAATTTAGCACAAAACTATGCAAGACAACATGGGTTGGCATGTCATGTCAAATCAAATTTCTCGATAATGAGCTCAACACGTGATGATGATGAGGATAAAGTGCGAAGAAATTATGGTTAGAATGCAGAACTATTGTTCTAATATCATTTTAAATCATCATTTATTTTAAAATTTTAAGTTGATAGGTAGAGATAGATTTAATTGTTTTAATTATATTCTAATTTAATGTGAGGAATGAGAATGAATACCGCAGCAGTACTCAAATCATTGTTGAGTCGAAAAATGATGGATGGCCACCGCAAGAGGTCATGGTAATTTTCCAAGCCCTCAAGGGCCTCCTTTGTGAAAGTTTGATTCAATATAAAATACGAATGAACGAGGAAGATCGTCCCAGAAACGGATCGCCAACCATTGTTAAGATAGTCCTTGAAGGTTGGCATCTCCTTGGAGGAACTCCACTTCGCTTCTTGTAGGAACGCTTTGAACATATCTGCCCACTAAAATACAACATGAAACTACAACTAATCAGATTTAAACATCTTTTTTAAAAAAAAAAAAAAAGATAAAAAGAAAAAAAAAAGGCGAATTATGTTTAGGTCAGATTTGCAAAAAAAAAAAAAAAAAAAAGAAAAAGAAAAAAGAAAGAAAACTCGAAAATATTTAAAAATGTATTACCGCTTTGGTTAGGTATGGAAGGATGTTTTCTCCTTTCTCCTTAAGAGTGTCGTAAACAATCTCATTAATAGTGTTATAAAGAGCTAAGAAGCATAGCTTCATATAGTCAGGAAGGTTTCTTACGGCTTTGATATCCCATCTGAAAACACAATTAAGAGTATTTTAAAAACACGATTTGCTATAAAAATTAATTTGGTGGCGCCAGAGGGAGAAAGAGAGGGAAAACCTTTCGACAGCATCTGTAAAAAGCACGAGTTCATCCCAAGTACCATAAACATCATAGACGTCATCAATGGTGGTGACAAGAGCAGCAACTTTGGTCAGCTGTTTACGAAGATGGCCCAGCTGAGGCTGGAAGCCAATCCCAACCGTCCAAAGGAAGCATTCCATCAGCCTATCTCTAGCGAAGCTCAAGTTGTCCGACAGCCCCATATCTTTCCACCACCTATATTATATATATATGTGGCGGTACTCAGTGGTGATCATCATCAACTACCCAACTGACAACTAGTGTGCACAAGGACAACATCGTAAAGTTGGTAGTTTGAGAACAATTTTGACAAAACTGGGGAGTTTTCTGAAGATGTTTTAGTTCCTTTTTTTTTTTTTTAATATAATTATAAGGGATTTGTTTTTTGTCAAAGTTGTTTTGATTTTCATCCAATATTAATTCTTAGCTAGCAAATGAACGAATGTAAAGTTGTTTCCATTTTCATGATGATTCCCTCTTCGTATATTGATTTGTGTTGTTCTAGTACATTTTCTAATTACCTTGACATTTCTTGAAGTTCTCCTTGAAGTACTGACTGGACTATATTGAAATCCAACTTTGCAAGCTCAAGCACAACAGGATTTGCATCTTCCCTATTAATGTAAGCCTCAATATACCAACGAGCTTCCAGTCTTTGCATTCTATGGTGTAGTGGAACCTCCAACGCATGCTGAATCTGCTCTGCTACGCTTTTACTTACATGGCTTTTGAGGTCCTCGAGACCCATTCTTGCGAATTCCCTGGCCCCATCCAAGAGGTTTTCTCCTTCAAAACCCAGATACGAAGCTTCGTATAGACTCAGCATTCCTTTGACATCCCTTCTAAGGCATTCCTTGAAATTGCCTTTTTCGTCTGTGAAACTGTTGAACACATCTGCATGCGTGTATGAAAAATGTATGTAACTTCGAATCGTTTTGTTCAGATTGTAGACGTATATAATGCGTAAGAAGATAGATATTAATTTGTTTGTACCTTGAGAGACGTCACTACCACGTTGCCTGAGGAGCCTAAAGCTGAGAGCAGTCGCATGGAGACTCTTCTCAATTCTTTCATCATATCCTTTTGAAGATGCTAAGACGACGTTGTCGAGAGCTCTTGTTATCTCCTTCCCAAAGCGGTAATCCAAGCCTAATCGTTGAACCTCATCAATCAGTTCGAGTTTAGCCAGTAAGTCTGGATTTTCATTATTGATCATACTTCTCACGTCTTCGTCCAGCTTCTTCACCTTATTTTTGTACAGTTCATCCTGTGCGCGCGGTTACAAAATGAGCTTACAATTAATATGCATCTCCATAGCTAGATGTCTTAAATGTAATTGATCACTATGATCATATATTCCCTAATTACTCAATTGTCTACTGTCTCATCATGAGTTATCCTTGAAGGATATAACGAGAGCTAGTTACGCCCTAATTGGTTACTAAAAAAAATTAATATTATTTTATCTAATTATTACAATTTTTTTAAATTTTCATACAAAATATAATAAACAATTCAGTTTTTTCAAATCTCAATGCAAAATTAATATTAAAAAAATTATATTATAACAATATATATTTTATTAATTATTATTTAAAACATCTCATCTCATTTCTGAACTGTGTAACCAAACGAGACATAATTAATATTCTATGAATAGTACCTAATAGTTTTAGATTTCTCAGACATGCATAGATCACACATGACAAACTTTTATCAGACTTTAAAAAAGAGAAATCAGGAAGCTGGGGATGGAGAGGGAGCACATGCAAATTAGGAGTAAAAGATCAGAAATGCAATCACCACATGATAATTATTCCTTAAGGACTGCACAAAATCGTAACTCCAAGTGCTTGGTTGGTAATTGGCAGATTGTCTCTGGACTTCTAAGTGAGAAGTAGTCGCTGTACTGGCGAAACATCGGAGTTGCCCATCATGTTTTTGTTTTTGGCAGAGAAAAAGAGTTTTCGGTTTTGGATATGTAGGCCGCAAGTGTGTCAAGCAGACATGATTAATATTGGATGAGGGCAACTGGAGTACTAGAAGGGCCATTCCGCTCTTATAATATTATATATGCTATATGTTTGCAATCAATTGTGATTTCAAAAGGAGTGGAGTGGAGCTATATATAAAACTTCAATAACGTGGAAATTAATTGCATGGGGCAGATATTTTCCTACAAGAAAATGTTTGTATATATAGCCAGATATTTAAGATAAAGAATAACTCTATTCTAATTGGCCGCCTCTACGCTACACATTATTCACATGACATGTGTAGTGTAGAAATGTGAAACACAACTGAATGGGAGAAACTAGCAAGAGTATATAGGACAAACGTTGAGTGAAACACAAAGGGGAGCCGTGCACGCAAGTTGTGGTCTGCAGGCTGGATGCTTTCTGTTTCAAAAGAAAAAGAGCTACAAGGTAACAAGAGGGACAGCATGTTTTGTTTTGGACGGCGTGACATGAGAAAAGCCTGAAAACAATAATAGTCATGATTTGAAACCTTTTCCGATAAAAAGCAAAGAGAGAAGTAGGGGACCATGCATGGGGGCAGTCCAATTCTAGTAAGGAAAATTCGGGGACGACATTGGTAGTATTTTAAAATATTAAATAACATAAAATAGAGAGTAGGATTAATGTTAAATATTTCGTTTGATGCACTTTGAGAAAAGTCACTTTTTTTTTTTTTTTCCTTCTCTCAAAATATATACATGACGAACTTCTTTATGGAGTTCAGAAAATATTATACACATCAGTCTTTAATTTTATTATACAGAGGATCTATTATTAGTTTACAAATTATTAAAGCAGATGAAAATATAATTAAATAACAAATTTTATGTTTTTTATTTGATCTATTTTGTAGAAAAAACTGGTAAAATAACAAATAACACTACCAAATTCATTCTATAAAAATCCACCCGGCCGGTATATGCCTGTCTCTGCCCACAATATATCTAATAATATAATCATAATTTTTTGTAAGTGAAAATACTATTAATTAATAGAACTAGGGAAATAATAATAATAATAATATAAATCCCATTTATTTGAAATAACAAAAGTAACAAAAATCTCTGACCTTTCCTCTCTTCTAATTCTTCTTCTCTACGTAAATTTCGCTATCTGGCAGACTCGTACCTGTGAGCTTCATATCCAAATCAACTGCAGGAATAGAAGCCAAACAGTTGATTGGGAAACTATGGGAGTGAAAGCGGAATGAACCTCTCCTTCTTGCAATAAATGTCTATGTATGTATGTGTGTGTCTCTCTCAGTGTGTTGTGGTTTATTAGGTTGGTGCATCTATGTACATCCAATGTTGGTTGGGTAGGCTGGATTCTAGGGTAATTGTGCTGATTTTTATTTATTTCAGGTTTGAGTTTGTGTTTGGATTTGGATTTGGATTTTGATTTGGATTTTTTATTTCCTTTTATTTTCCATTACTTGCAGATGAGACTGTTAACACTTCCTGCCAGAAGGCTAGGGGCAAGCAAGGTTTTTCCCCTGCTATGGGAAGTGGGGGCAGAGTCCCCCAAATCCCAGCCATAGGGTTTGGGTATCACCCCTCTGCCCCGTCACTTCCACTAGCACCAAAAATTATATATATCTCCAAAGATTTTCACATAAATTGAAAAAATTTCCCATCCAAGCATACCCCAAGCCACTCAAAACTTCAAACATTACCAGTTTGATACTGAGCACTAGAACAACTTCCACATTGATTTCTGACCTAAAGAACTGACCTTGATTTTAACTCTTAAAGATGTAAGCTTTTTTTTTTTTTTTTTTCCTTTTTATCAGTAACTCTTAAACACGCGCGTAAACTAGTCACTAATAAGTACTAGATCAAGGAGCTTGCTCAACATTGCTCACGAGATTAACGAGTGGAGCTTGAGCAACCTTCACTTCAAATATATTAGGAGAAATACATTAGTTATTCGAGATTACTGTAGAATGAGAGCCTAGAGGGAGAGAGGGAGAGAAAGAGGAGAAATAGATTCCATCTATAATGTATGCTTGGGCAACCATGGCACAAAATCTACAGTTGTTGACAATTATGGAATCTGAAAAATGAGAGAATCTTCGCAGCAAAAGTCAAAAGCACTTTTTGAAGAAAAACTAAGAAATAAAGAAGATAATGGAAGTAAAACACTCTTGATTTATCAACTACAAGCCAATATGTAAAACTTCACATAATGACCATTGCTTAATTGTTTAACATACTTTGCCCTGCATGAGACTCCCCACCAGGTGTGCTACCAAATCCGCCATCCAAATTTTTGCAACTTACGATGTAGCTCACAGCTTTCTCCACATTGATTTTATCCAAACGATGTAATATTGACAGACAGCGTAGAGGAATATAAGGGAACCTATAGGAAAAAGAACTTTCATGGTAAAAACCATATTCTAACTGCAAAGAAGCTAACTTCCAAAATAATGAAATGCCAAACAACAAAGCAGAAGGGGGAAAGGATACCAAGTATAAACTTCACCCCATATGTCCCCTGAAAGAGTAGTGAAAGAGTATTGAATGGTAGTGAATGATAGTGAATAGTAGTACAAAATAATAAAAATAAGTAAAAAGTAATGATAAAATAATAAATAATCGTAAAATATTAAAAGAATATATCACCACCTAGACCAACCCTAAAACACGTAAGCTAGTCGCTAATAAGTACCAGCTCAAGGAGCTAGCTCAACATTGCTCACGAGATTATTAAGTGACTTGAGCAACCTACTACTAACTACATTCACAGCTCAAACAGAGCAAGAAACTATGTACAAATGAATCGCTGGCAATGGACTTGAAGTAAATAATATGTATCAATTCGGTCCAATAATTCTAATGTTGGAATATTAATAATAATTATTGAGCCTAAATTATATTTAATGGGCCATATTGGATAAGCCCACGACCTATATATTATTGAGGTTGATTATGAGTTTTAATTAGATCCAATAACTAGGTTACATCCCATTTATTATTTATTAAATGAGTTAAACTCATTTTAAAATGTAAAGATTGGCTATTAAATATTTATTTCAAATCAAACTCAATATTGATTGAAGTTTCCTACATAGCCTCAGTCAGTCCCGATCTTATATTAAATGAACTACTAGATTATATTTTTAAATTCAAACTCTCTTCTTGAATAATAGTGACCGAGTCCAACTCGAACTCATTAGCATCCTATTCCCACAGAGATACAACTCTACAAGTCATATTTACGTTAAAACTCTTTAGGTCCAACTCAAATTGGTCATCACCCTCCCCCCAAATCTCACTATAAATATCTCACTTCCACATGTTATTTGAAAAAAAAAAAAACCCATAAACCTCCAAGTCCAACACCGTGATCAGTTTGTGCGGAAAGTTTTAGGAAGCAACACTACAATGTAAATAGCTTGATCTTAAATTAGTATTAGTATATGTTCGCTAGTTATATATATTATTATTAATGCCAGTTCTTTCGAAGCTAGTCTTTACGTACCACATATGTCATGATATTTGTAAGCACATCATTCATCAAGTTTCATTCAACATATTATATTTATATATGTATTATACATTTCACGTTGCATAAGACATGTAAGTTGTCTTAAGTTCAAGTGCAAGATAATATCATATTAGTATAATTAGATGCCCCTTCAGATGCATGGTACCAATGTAGTTTCAGGGTGGGCATGCAAGCCACAGACTCAAGCGTGGTCTACCATAGTACGCTAAAGGCTAAAGTACTACACAATCGGCTTCCTTTGTTGCAGCAGAGGAAGTAAGTGCACTAGGGCTGAGCAGAATTCTGAAAATCCGACTCCGATCCGACTCCGCTTCGGCTCCGCTCCGACTCCGAGAAGTCGGAGTCGGAGTCGGAGTTTTTTTTTCCATTGAAATTTGGAGTCGGAGTCGGAGTCGGAGGTATAGATGTTCCTACTCCGCCTCCGCTCCGATCCGACTCCGACTAATCCTCCGACTCCGACCTCGAATCCGACTCCCCCTCCGACTCCGGCTCCGACTTCCAATTCGACTCCGATCCGATATTGTGCATATTTAATAAAAATATGTGTTTTCAATATATTAACATGTAATAAATAATAATGTATAAACACTATAATGAATATAAACATGTAACATTATAATACTAATGTATAATAATATGTAAAACTAATGGATAAACACAACTATATAAATAAAAAAATTTATAATAACATGTAATAGTAATGTGTTAATAACTAAATTATTGATAATATAGATTTTATGAACAATATGAACAAATGTACCTAAAGTAATACACTTATTGTCTTATACTATAGTAACATGTAACACTAATGTACTTAATATACCATTGATAATATAGATTTTATGAACAATATGAACAAATGTACCTAAAGTAATACACTTATAGTCTTATACTATAGTAACATGTAACACTAATGTACTTAATATACCATGTAGTACTAGTACTAAAGTCTAATGTATAGTAATACTATACAATCTATAGACTATAATAACATGTAATACTAACTAATAATGTATTAAGCAATAAGCTACTAATGCTGCAATGCATAATAACATATTAACATGTAATACTAATATATAATAATTAATGTATAATAACATTTAATACTATTGTATAACATAATAACATGTACAAGTAATGTATAATAATCAATGTATAATAACATATAACACTAATATATAAATATTTAAAGTATAATAATATTTAATAGCAATGTATAGTAATCACTAATCAATGTATAATAACATATAACACTAACATATAAATGTTTAAAGTATAATAATATATAAGTTACTATACCTTATTTAGTTAATTTACATTACTAATTTACTATAAGTTACTAAACTTACTATATAAGTTACTATATAAGTTACTATAGCTTATTTTATATTTTATATTTCACGCAACCCTTTATTTTTTTTTCTAATATTTGTCACTGAAACGGGTCGTTTGGGGTGAAAATAGCCCCAAACAGCGCCGTTTCAGGCTGGAAATTAGGTTTTCCCACCCCTCCCCTTTCTTCCCTCCCCTCCCCCTGCTGCGCCGAATCTCTCTCTGCATCTCTCAGATTCTCAACCTCTCTCACCTCTCATCGCAACAGGCCGTTTCACCTATCATCACCTCTCAGATCCTCAGGCCGTTTCCCTTACCTCCGTCGCCCCTTCTTTGCAAAACCGAGGTTCCTCTCTCTCTCTCTCTCTCTCTCTCTCTCTCTCTCTCTATAATTTGTAAATCTTAACTATTTTTGCATTATTTTTGTTCATTTTCTGTATAGTTGTGGATATTAGGTTTGTTTGTGTGCTGGAATCGCTGGATAGTTGTGGATTTTATGATTGTGTAATGTATTGGATCCGTCCGTGACCCGACAAGTGTGGCTGGAGATTTGAAAAAAACGCCTGATGTTGTTGACAAACGAGATTGAAGGCTCCGAGTTTCTAAAAAAATGTCATTTTCACCGATCGGGGAAAAAAATTACATTGCTATCTCTATAAAATCAGTCTTAAAGTTCATCCAATCCGCATCAAGTTTTCTTCTTATCTCTATAACTCATCTGCATTCCTTCTACATTTTTGCTTTAAGTTTTCAATTCTTTTCTCAATGGCCAATTCTTCTAACATTCCTCTAGATCCATCCATGAGGTATTCAGTACCTCAACCTCCTGTCCTTTCTGCAGCTACCATTGGTGCCATGTTGCAGCAAGAAAATAATAGTATGGCTAATAAGTCAGACTCCGATGCTATCTACGACTTGGTGAGTCTAGGAACTCGCTACTCATCCTCTATTGTTGCTTTTTCCCAGCGGATTCAAGCCAAAAACCATGAGGTTGAAAAGCTTAAGGAATAAATTGTTGTACTTCAACGAATTGTTCAAGAGTCACACACAAGGGAAGGAATTCTTCGGCATAAGAATAAAAAGTTGAAATCTCTATTGGATTCTTCATTCCGCTTGCCAGTTCCCATGGATAGGGATGACATGATATTGTATGAAGAGAATGAGCGTCTCAAACATGAGGCTAAGAACCTCAAGTTTATGTAAAAGTATTTAAAAAAAAAATATCTCTATGTTTTTATGAACTTTGATCTATCTTTTAAGAGATATTGTGGGAAGGAATGAGAATGCCACATCATTAAAGGGAAAACATTGTGAGCCACAAGTTCTTGTGGCCTCTAAGATCTCTCTGTGCTGTGGATTCCTCGCATTTCTCCAAAAGATGGTGTTCTCATGTCTTCCCCTTTTTCTTCTGTCAGCATCTCTATTTCCCTCACTCACTCCAAAAGATGGATGATGAGACATGAGTTGGTTGGATAATTTGAAATTTTGGAGTATAGATGATGATGGAATCTTGATGGGTTAAATGATGGTAGACCATGTGTTGTGTTGGCTTTGTGTTATTTTGTTTATTGTGTTGGCTTGAGGATAGTATGTGGTTGCTAGATTTGGTTATGTATTTTTGATTATGTATTTTTAATTTGTAATTTTGAATGAAAGATCTTAATTTGTAATTTTGGTTATGTATTTCTAATTTGTAATTTTGAATGAATGATTTTAATCTGTAATTTTGGTTATGTAGGTTTAATATGTATCATAGTTGGAAAATTTCTTGTTGCAAGTGTGAATTTAGTTTTATTTTATAGTGTCTAGGATTTTAATGTATGTATCAAGTATGAAGGATTGATGATTCTAGTATGAATGATTTCTTTTTACAACAAATTTGGTTAAATAAATTAAAAATCTGAAATTATATTTTTTTTAAAAAAATTGATATAGAAGCCCAAATCTTTATTAAAGTCTAAAATTATGAGCTTGAAATGTCAAATGGGTTAAGGAAAAAAGACTAATAAAAAAGCCCACTGAAAAAGCCCAACTCCATTAAAGTCTAAAATTATGAGCTCGAAATGTCAAATGGGTTAAGGAAAAAAGCCCAATAAAAAAGTCCACTGAAAAAGCCCAACTCCGACTCCGTCCCGACCCCGCTCCGACAAATCGGAGTCGGAGTCGGAGTGGAGTCTATAGCCTTTGGAGTCGGAGTCGGAGGTCGGATTCGGATTCCGACAAAGTCGGAGTCGGAGTCGGAGTGGCCCAATACCGACTCTGACTGGGCGGTGCTCAGCCCTAAAGTGCACAACCTTGCATACAAGGTTAAATGTGTTGGCCAACCATTTAAGTCAGATAAATAAAATCAATCAATTAAGTCATATAAATCAGTCATGCCTAGCATAACCATTAGTATGATCAATTATGATTTTAAATTCTCAGAATGAAATATTTTATGAAAAATCTTCTGTTAAATATGTTTACATTATGATGGGTCTTTTACTGAGTCATCGGCTCATTTTATTTTGTTTTTATATTTTTAAACCACCGCAGGTCAGGTTAATTATGACGATAGAGTTGTAGGCCAGACATGACTTAGTCCAATGAGGCATGATAGTGGTCTCGATCATGTACATAAATTTTAAGTTATGATTTTTATGGTACAAACTTTAAGAAATTTTAATAAATACTTCCGCAAACTCTCTCATTTATGATTTTAGTATTTTAACTCAAAATGACTATTTATTTTAAGAAATCTTTGTATCTGGTGCAAGTATAAAAAAATATTTTTAAGTCAAGATTCAGTAGTAACACTCCAGCTTCCCTGAGAATTTTTAAAAGTGATTTTATTCTTAACCGTGGGGAGCATGGTGTTACATAATACGAATGAAATGTACATAATATTTAGAGGCAATTCTATAGTACTTATAATTTATTAGCAGAATCTCAATCTAAGGAACCTCTGCTTCAAATATATTAGGAGAAATGCATTAGTTATTGTAGATTACTGTAGGAATGTATTGTTATACATAATATTTAGAGGCAATTCTACAATACTTATAATTTATTAGCAGAATCTCAATCTAAGGAACCTCCACTTCAAATATATTAGGAGAAATACATTAGTTATTGTAGATTACTGTAGGAATGTATTGTTAAATGTTTAGAAACTAGAGACATGGTATTCGACATAAAAACTCTGTATTTTCTTCATTGGTTACAAGTAAATTTATACAAAACAAGGAACAAAATCCCATGAATGGTGGGTTTAAGAAGGAAAGTGTAAATGGTAATATAAATCAAGAAATTATACAGCCATACATGAGATGTTGCTTATACGGGAAGCAGGTATATGTGCAAGATTTGCCTAACTCTAATACTCTCCCTCAAGTTGGAGTATGAAGGTTTGAAATGCCCAACTTGCCAACTAGGTAATGAAATCATTCACATGCTAAAGTTTTGGTGAAAATGTCAACTAGCTGATGTGCTGAAGGAACATCAGCAATGGTGAGGACATGATCTCAAATTTTTTCAAGAACAAGGTGGCAATCGATCACGATGTGTTTGGTTCATTCATGAAAAAATAGATTTTCAATGATATGGAGAGGAACTTCATTATCACAGTAGAGGCACATGGGTTGAGGATGAGGGACATGAAGATCATAGAGTAACATTAACCAAACTAGTTCACAAGTGGTGGTGGCCATGGCACAGCACTCAGCTTCAGCTGAGGATTGGGAGATAGTAACTTGTTTCTTGGTTTTCCAAAAAATGGGACTAGCACCAAGTTCAATGAGGTATCCAGTGGTTGAGGGGCGTGTAGTGGGGCAACTGGCCTAATCGGAGTTGGTGTAGGCATGGATTTGGAAATCAGAGGTTGATGGGAGGAAGATACCAGCACCTGGAGAAGACTTGATATAGCGAAGGACACGAACAACAGCATCATAGTGAGGCTTGCGAGGTTGATGTATGAATTGGCTTAGGATATTGACGGCATAAACATTGTCAAGTCGAGTGATGGTGAGATAAATCGATTGACCGACAAGGCGACGATAGCAACTAGGATCGGACAAGAGGACACCATTTTGGTAAGTGAGTTTGATATGTTGTTCCATGGGAAAGAATGCCGGACGAGCACCAAGATGTCCACTGTTAGCCAAGATGTCGAGAGCATACTTCTGTTGGTTTAGAAAATGCCATCAGGGGGGCGAGCCACTTCCAAGCCAAGGAAATATTTGAGGGTGCCAAGATCCTCGATATGAAACTTTTGAGATAAAAATTGCTTGAATGTGAAGATTGCCTGTGAATTGTTACCTACAAGAAGAATATCATCGACATAGACAAGTGAATAACTTAGAAGAGTTTGAGTAAAACCAGCCGAGTGAATAACTTAGGAAAGTTTGAAAAACCAATTCTGAGAGGCTTGCTTAAGCCCATAAAGGGACTTGTTCAGCCGACAAACCTAATTCTCCCCTTTTGGTGAATATCCTGGATGAAGAATCATGTGAACTTCTTCATCTAAATCTCCATGAAGGAAGGCATTATGAATGTCAAGATGGTGTAATGACCATTGGTGTGTAGCAGCAATAGTGAGGACATATCGGACTATGACAAGTTTGGCCATGGGAGCAAAGGTATCGTGATAATCAAGGCCTTCAACCTGAGTGTACACTTTGACAACTAAGCGGACCTTGTGTCTCTCAATAAAGCCGTTGGCCTTGAGTTTAGTCTTGAACACCCATGTGCAACCAATGGATTTTTTTCCATGAGGTAATGATTAAAGAGTACAGGTGTTATTGGCTTCCAATGCTTGAATTTCAAAAGCCATGGCATCACGCTAGTGAGAATGTCACATGGCCTGGGAGTAGCTTGTGGATTCATCCTGCTATGACATGCGAGAGAATGAGGATTTACCTAGTGAGGAGCAAGCGAAAGGGGAATTTCGGTTGGACTCATGGGGCAAGAGAGGACAAATATAGTCATTGAGGTATTAAGGATGCATAAGTGTGCGCTTAGGACGAGACAAGAGTGGTTGTGTGATGGGGGAAAGATAGGGAGATGGGGAAGGAATGGTGGGAGTATGGGATGTAGGAGTAGTGGGGTGGGAAGTGGGAATTGGGAGTTTTGAAAGAGAAATGGGAATAGGAGGGGATGGAGGGCCAACGGGAGAGTGATGTTGGATAGGCTTTGTGATCATAAGGATAGCATAAGAAAATACATTTGACAGCTCTTGGAAAAAATTTATTACGATTGGAGCGAGAGGTTTGAGCATAGCAGAGACATCCAAAGACACGAAAATGAGCATAAAAGAGAGGTTTGTGGTATAAGAGTTTGTATGGGGACTTGTTGTCCAAGGTGGGGGTCAGGATTTGGTTGATGAGATAAGTAACAATGAAAATACTTTCTCCCCAAAAAGAGATCAGAAGGTGAGCTAGGAAACGTAAGCATTGGGCAACATTGAGAAGATGGTGATGCTTACATTCGGCAACACCATTTTGTTGTGAGATGTCAACACAAGTATGTTTATAAATGATCCCGTGTTGGAAGAAAAATTGTTGCATGTTGTGAGATATGAACTCTTGGCCATTATCAGTGCAAATGTGATGAATGGAAGTTTGAAATTGATTTTGTACTAAGGCATGAAAATGTTGAAGATATGTGAAAGTTTCATATTTAAAACGCATAAGATATATCCATGTGCTATGTGAAAAATCATCCAATATAATTAAAAATAATGTGCTCCAGATGTGGAAGGAGTGGGATAACCATCCCAAATGTCACAACAAATACGACTAAAGGAAAAAATCACTTTTATTGCAATTTGTTTGTAATGAGAGTCATGTTTGTTTTCCTAGAGTACAAACATCACAATGAAAAGGTCTACTAGACAAATTTATGGCCTTATTCAAACAGAAACTAATGGGTGGCTTAACCATTGATGCCATAAAGAAGAAAGGATGGTGTGGTGAGTATGAAACACGGAGGAAACATTAGGGTGGATGGATTTGTAGTAGTAGAGTCCATTGCAAAGTTCATCCATTCCAATCAGCTTCCTTGTGTGGAGGTCCTAGAAGATACAAAATGTAGGAAAAAAATAAGGCAAAACTATTCAAAGATTGGGTTAGTTTGCTAATGGAGAGGAGATTAAAATCGGGAACATAGAGGACATTATCCAAGGATAAATTACCAGGTATTTGAACGTGACCAATGTGAGTGATGGGAGCTATCTCACCTATGGGAAGTTGAACAGGATTAGCACGACCAATAGGTTGAGAATTGAGGAAAAGAGAAGAAAATGAAGCCATATGTTCACTGTTACCACTATCAATTACCCATTCAGAGGTGGTGGACGAGAAAGAGGATTTACAAGAGAGCAAAAAAACAATACCAGAAAAATTGGCCAATGTAGGTGTGGATGGAGTGAGTAAGTCCAAAAATTGACGATATTGAGCAGCAATGTGGCCAGGAATGGAACTCTCAGTAAGAGCACTTGAACTTGGAAAGTCTTGGCATTGGTGGCAATGTGAGAGGACCATGATTTTCCATTATGAGTGAGTTGAGTGCCATGAGAATGATCTGATTGGTAGGATAATCGATCAATTTATAACATGTATCCTTCCAATGATCGAGATTGCCACAATGCTCACACATGGGTTGACCACATCCACGTTCCTTTGACTCTGTAGAATGGGAAGAGTGTCCAAGATGATGGGCAGCCATGGGTATGGATTCAATAGAAGGTGGAAGGTGAAGGAGTTGTTGGCATTATTCTTGATTGAGAATGGAGTAAACTTTGCTAACATTAGGGAGTTTGTCCATGGCAAGTTTTTTATTGCATATGGAGGCATAAGAAACGTTGAGCCCCACTAAGAACTGAAAAACATGTTCAATTTCTTGATGTCGTTGAAGGAGTTTCATGCCACCACAAGTGCATTTAGGGAGTAATATGAGATTTGCTAATTCATCCTAGTAAGATTTTATGGTGTTATAATAAGTAGCAATCGACATACTTCCTTGCGTTAGCAGACCGACATCACGTTTTAGTAGATATGAGGGTTGGGACTTTGAGAAAACCGAGCTTCAAGATCAAGCCATACCTCTACAGGGTTGTTGCATTAGATAATACAGGAGATAAGGGACTTATCAATGGAGTTGAGGAGCCAGGATAAAACCATGTCATTGTAATGTTTCCAAACGGAGAGCTCATGAGGATTGGTAGGTACGAAAAGAGTGTTGTCGACAAAACCGAGTTTGTCCTTGGTGTTGAGAGCCATTTTCATGGCTCACTTCCATTTCAGATAGTTGTCTCTAGTGAGTGGTGTGGAGACGAGAAGAGCACCTGGATGTTTTGATGAGTGAAGAAGGCATGGAGAATTGATGACTTGCAAAATTTCATGTTGCAGATTTTACAAGATCGCTCGAGCAAACTCAGACAGATTCAAACGCTCGATGACCGCTCGACAGTGAGCTCGAGCGGGATGCGGGAATACAAAGATCGCTCGAGCGGAGACATTGGCCGCTCAAGCGAAATTAGACAGAGTTGAATGCTAGAAGTGCACTTGACAAGCCGCTCGAGTGAAGTTAGGCAGAGTCAACCGCTCGATGTTCGCTCGACACCCCGCTCGAGCGAACATCGTATTTTGACAGATCTAGGGTTTTCCGCCGTCACACCATATAAAAAGTAATTTTTCACTTTATGGCCGTACCTTTTGACTGG